>OY754979.1:22141833-22189333 GCA_963576475.1 Molanna angustata
TGTGAATTTTGCACTAAACCACTATAGTGGTTTAGGGCAAAATTCACATGCCAAAACGGTTAATATGAACAACCACAAAATATCGCTGAGTATTTAAACTATATTTTGGTATACTAAGTTAAATGATAATGTTGGCTATGTCTCCTGCTACTGGCTCCTATTGAACATGGAAAAGGATATCCGCCACCACGCCTCCGTCTCCAACAAAGTGTGTCGTTTCTCTAAAGTAATACTAGAGTTGGTAGCATCGTCGACCTGGTCAATCCATCTCATCGATGAACTCTTGAGCTCCACATCGATAGTAGACATTTCACTATCTTTCTGTACGCTTTGTATCCAAAAGATGATTCGTTTCTTAGACCTTATAGAAAGGAAGCTAAGGAAGAGAGATGGATCGTGTATCAATAAGAGAAAGTGATTAATACATCGTAACTTACTGTGATATTACACCTTTTATTAACTACAAACTTAAGATTTTTAAATGCTACAATGGTCTATGGTTACAATATTAATTAATGGGTTGTTCAACAAGAACATTGTTTTTCAATTGTGGCAACACCAACAACATGATAGTTTTGACATTTAGTTTTTTGACGAATTCGTAGTAGATGCATTAGTAATTGTTACAATGAATTCAATTTCGCTTGAAAATCGAATTAAAATAATTAAAATCCACTATGAAAATGGTGGTTCTGTTAAAGTTACATTTCGTCAAATTCGTGATATTTTCGGACAACATAATCGTCCTCCTGAGACCGCTATTAAGAATTTGGTCGTTAAATTTGAGTCGACAGGCTCGATACAAAATGTGCCAACACCAACGCGTGTTTGACCGGGTCGTTCAACTGAAAACATCGCAGCCATGAGCTATACTGTTAAAGCAGATCCAAATTTGTTAATTCCTCGACGTTCTCAACAATAGGGGTTATCCAAAACCACAACATGGCGAATTTTGCGTAAGGATTTAGCTTTGGAGCCTTACAAGGTTCAACTCGTGCAGGAATTGAAGTATTTTAATATATTCGTATTTTAAATTTCACACTGCGGAAGGTCAAATGACGCGACACGTACGACTCCGGACGGAACAATGTCACGAATCAACAGAGGGGGTATAATATGTAGTATGTAGCTGTGTGAGCTTCTAGAATATTTGTAAACGGCTTGTTCCACAAAACGCCACAATTATTTAGGTATGTTTTATTTTTTGCAGAAAAAATAATCAGAGACAGTGAATTCTTTATATACGCGTAAATTGATTGTAAGCTTTGTTCAATACAGATACAATATATCAAACAGAATTTATAACTAGGCACACGTTTTTGTGTTATAGAATCGAGTGTGGAATGGTTATGAATCTTCGAAAGAAACGTATGTAAGTTGGTACCCACTTACTTCCTATGGTATAAAACCTGGCAGATGATTTTCTGATCGAAAATAATACGTGCTTTGACTTTTTATATTCAACTTGTAAATATTATGAATGCAGGCTGTGGATTTGTAGGTACAAGGCTGGAAACGATACATCGAAGACGAATAATTTAATATTCATGATTTGGACGTCCTTCACAGTATTTGATATTACAAAAGTCAGACGAAAATTAGGAATTCGGGCCTCAGAGCCCCGAATTGTCTGGCCTTCGAATACATCGTTGATCTGGCGAATCAGAGAGGGTTATAAAGAGGACTGTGTGTGAACGTGGAAGTTGTTTCTTGTATCAAGTATTGATATCGAGTCGGAAAGATATATCGGTAGGTAGGTAATGTGCTACAAAATGAATATACATAGATAGCCTACTCAATTATACAGACATTTGCTTAATTTTACATTGGAACATCAGATGGAACGTATATCAGTATGGAATCTATTAAGCTTATAGTTAATTTCAAATAGACTTAATAATAGGTATAATGTATTCCACCAAAACCGCCAAGACATACATATTCTAACAGTCTTATTAATAAATGTGTTGTAAAATTTACACGACCGTTCAACACCCGTGTAGGCAATAAACGCTGTGTAGCAAATCAGTTGGTTAACGACTGTTTATCTCTCATACAAATTTTACATAACGCTTGCACGTCTGTCCAAGATAGTTTAGCAGTGTTTTAAGACAACTGTCATCTATCATAAATCAAATTTGATTTTGATCTGCATGTTTATATTGTTATATCTTAGAATAATATGACGAAAAATCTTTTAAAAATTATTTTTCTATGGATAGTTAATTACTTGTTGTGGGTACGTTTAAAATTAAAATTTGACTCAGTACCTTGGAAGTAATACCTATAAAAACATCATACTTATCTGGTTGGATGGAATAAATTGCTTTATTATAAATTAAATATGCTTTATTCAACTTCGTTTAAAAACCCATTGTGTTATTACATAAAAGCATTGGAAAAGCGATTATTGGTTTTAACAGTTGTATTTTGTCTTTCAAGTGGTCATTAGTATAAACAGTTTATTAATGTTATTTATATAGGCGGTCAATGTTTTGATTAGACTTCCGGGAGAAAAAAATATGCCAAGGTTCCTTATTGAATCATTTTTAGATAAGAAACTTTGATATTCTTTTAATGCACATTCTAATTTGTCAGTTTGAATCACAAATTGTAAGTGTTATTGTTACGAATATTGAAATAAAAGACTACTACTTTTAGAAAGAATCTCAATAGTAATAATAATAATACATTTATTAAACATAACAAAAGACAACTCAGAATTTATATATTATTAACTAACAAAAAATATAATAAAACAAAAATATGGGTGCTCCCTGGTTGGCATCATTCCATTACCTATTTTTTTTTATTTTTATAATTAAACTGCACACAAACAATACTAGGTAAAAAATTACAATGAGTAGGCTTAATATATAATTCTTAAACTATCCCTACCTAGTGTTAATTACTTGTGGCAAATCAATTCATATAATTAATAACATACTGGGATGTGAATGTGTAGTGGGTGAAAATGTGTAATGAGGTGTGTAAAATTATGTGTAAAATGTGATTTTAAATTGAACAGTAAGTTTTTGTATTGGTAAGGCGAGTTATGAAAAATATCTAGTGGTAGGGTACTTTGATGTTTATTGTAAGTGGTCTATCTAACTAGGAATAATTATTCCTGTTTTAAGACATACAATTTAAATGAGTGTGGTGTGTGGGCATACACGCATGTGTAATGCTTTATTTTATTAGGTTATGCGTATCCGCAAACCTGTCGCTGGTTACCCTACATGGTGGGGTATAACGAGGTTTACTTTATTTATATTCAGATAATTTTCAATTTTTTCCGTTTACTTTATCGTTCATTAATGCATAAATAAGTAAATAATTAAAAAAATAGTCAATACATAAATAAATAAATAAACAAGCAAATAAAATATATATATAATAAATAAATAAATAAGTATTTTTTCCTTGGGTTATCACTATTGTATCCTGACCATTGATCCGTTAGTTCATTCCGTTAGAACGTTCGAAACTTCAGCCACATGTGTACATACTTATGTATTTTCCACTACGCTTTTACATGCGCACCCTATTCGTAAATTGTCAAACGTTCTGAGAAATGAGCTATCCCTTTGAAACCAGTCGTATAAAAACAACACATAGTATGGAAGTACATACATATTATCACGCCATGTCCACGTTATAGGAGTAAGCAGAAAGAACCAAGCTCCATCCACGTCTGTTTTTGAATATGTTAATTCATTCAAATACACGAGGCGCAAAAACACGTTGAGAACCGGGAAATCAAGGCACCTACAGGGCTTACGACCTGTCATTGGCTGGTTTACGTGATCACTATATGCGCTTGCGCAACTTTCACCAATTATGCCTTTTTAATGAGATTCCTATCAATTCAATTTTGAAAGTTCTATATATTGTAATACTGAAATTTTTTTCGCTTGAAAATAAGGAATTTTTACTACAGCCATCTATGTGTGAAATTACGAACAACATTCTTATTATTTTTTATTTATTTTTGTTGTAACGCCATCTATTGAGAGAATTGATTTTTTAGGTAATAATGAGAGCAACAATTCTTATACCTGAGGTGACAAAATGCATTTTTCGCATAGACGTCACCCCTGAATTGCGCCAGACTTATAAGGTCATTTTTGTCTTATTTACCTACTTGTACCAATGTGTAAGTAATCGAATATATTTATTATTGCATATGCGCAAACATTGGATTTTTTTCCCTGTCGGGAGTCAAAGGTATTTTTTAAGTTATAATATATAAGTTATAAGCCAATATTTTAATAGAAACGGTCGTAAAGAATAAACAAAATGTACTAATTAAACGTGCTAATTTTCATGTATTTTGGTAGGTATCTACATATTATTATGTCAGTAACCAAATTCCAGAGTATGTTCGCAAGGAACTCATCCTAAGTATATCAGCGTAAAACAGCGAGTATAAACGGTAGGTATAAAAAATATTATAGTGTTAAATAATACTGAGTTTGTCGCATGGTCTAGTCGGTGACAGCAAACAAGTCCTAATTTAAAAAAGCTCTTTAATGTTTAAACTTCTCTTTCTTTATATAGATAATCTTTTCGTAAATATCCTCTTGTTATTTATTGTGTAATTCAACACCTCTCTACATTAACCAGTTCTTACTTGAACTTTTATTTCTTCTTTGTTCGTTGTAACCTACTTAAATTTGAAATAGTCTATTCTTAAACATATTTATTAACACATCAATTTAATTAATTCTACGACGGTTCATACAATAAACTATTTTCTACACGATTTATGGTAATACATCTTGAATGGTTGTAATTACTGAACGCATTTTATATAGACCATTTATATTGTCTACATTGAAACAAAAATCAAGTAAGAAATTGATTAATTCCGAAGGTGACATTTGTATGTTTTGAAAGACGAAACCACTAAGAAAACCGTTTTTTTATGAAAACTAATCAATTTAGAGTTAAGGCCGCATCATACGTAACGTGTTTTAATCCGGGTGGAAGGATACGACATTTTTTAGAAACATCGTTTTAGAAAGTTTCTTGGGTGACACATCGCTTTATTTCCATGCACCCGTGACGTATGCTCTTAAGGATAAATATTTTCTATGAAACGATATTTTACACAAATTGTCCCGTTTTGTCCGGGTTAAGACGGTATAAAACGCTATCATATATTATAAAGAACAAATGACTGAAAACATGATAGTCTATTTGTATTTTGAAATCTCCAAATACACTATACTATGAATTTCCAACTTTTAAAACTTTTTAATTTTCTTTGAAAAAAATACTTTTTAACTTATATATGGGTTGTATTAATTTTTTTTCTTTTTTTTTCATTTCTTGACTGGTTAACTGCTTATTTATTTTATTATTTTTGTTTTTTATTATTTTATGTTTTATTTCAATCTTTTTTATTCTTCCTCTTGCTATAACTACTGTTCTTTTTCTTCTTAAAGTATCTTATTGTAAACCATTTATGGAAACTTTGCTGGTTTATTTGATTGTTATTTTGTACCATTACAATTTATTAATAAAATTGTATGTTTCCTTGATAAATAAATAAATAAAAAAAAAAAAATAAGGGTAACTATCGCGTGCTCATGAAACGAGTATATACCTGATTCAAATGATCGGAAACTCAAAATTTGTATTACATTTTAAAACAAAACTGACTAATTATAAAGAAATCTCTCGAATATTAACATTGATTTTATGCACTCCTTAAAAAAATTCTCTACGATGTGACTTGTAGTTATATGGAATTATAAAAATGCTGTAATAAATTTTAAGATATTTTTTATGGGAATTCATGCTAATTTTAACGCTTATTCTGTGAAGAAATGTTAAAAATACTTATGGTATTTTTTTTTAAAACTGTTCAACATATTTCAAAATGCTATGTTTGAGTGTAAATGCCCTCTTAATATACGATAGGTACATATGCTGTGACCTTTATAATTCTTTAAAACATTTTGATATCGATATTAAGTGAACCTATAGAGGATATTGAATTTCGCAATACTTCAAACTCCTACAAAATCACCACAACCATAGTCAATATTAATAATAATAAACTCGCAACTTGCACCTTGTGCAAGTGGCGAGTTTATTAATATATTACAATCAACTAGTTTGGCAATAACTTCCAATTAACCAGTGTTTCCATACCAGAGAATATTAGCGTGAGAAATTAAATGAATTTCTCCTCTGCTGGGGATCGAACCCAGGACGCCAGCACAGAAACCAAACTGCTTACCAACTGTGCCACGGTGGTCGGTGATATTCGTACAACCTTGATGTTTTTTTTTTTCAATTAAAAAAATGAATAGGTATGTCCTTGTTAAACAAGTACATATACATCTTCCTACATTCCCTAAACTAAGCATAAATGCTTGTACTATAGGTGAACGAGATCGGTCGAGGCAGGATTCGAACTCGCGACCACTGGATTACTAACCCAGCGCGCTAACCGCTCTGCCATCGACCCATCTAAATATTTGTTTATTTTAATTAAAGTTTTGTACCTGCTGTGATACAAAACTTTAATTAAAATAAACAAATTGAAAATTTTGAAAACGAATGGGTTGTGGTCAACGCCAAACTCTTCACTAACAAGTAACTCCACAAAGTATTCAAATTTTGTATGGAAAATTATCAACATTTTTATAAAATGAGTTTATTTATTTATTTATTGTTAATACACAAACATTTTTTACATATTTATGTTAAGTAAGTTAAGTCCCACTAGGCAAGACCTGTTTTGGGGCTGTTACTTTTACACAATAGGGTATACAAATTATATACACATAGAGGATACAAAATATACCTACCTATAAGGTACACAAATGTTACATTCAAGTAGTTTAAGTTTTAGATATAATATAAGAAATGAAATAAAAGAAATGAAGAATAGAATATAAAAGTTCATAAGTCAGATGTTAAGGATGGACAACCTCCTCAGCATAGAGCCTGCCCGAAGCAAGCGATCATTTTTTGTAAGAATTTTAAAGAAATTGTGATGTGGTGTTTTCTTTGTGCTTTTGTTTAGTTTATTAAATATACGTGGGGCAATACACTGTCTTTGTCCAAATGAGGTCTTCATAATTGGTTTGTTAAATTATTTTGATTGGAATATTTTTTATGAAAACTTAATAATTCTTCGATGCCATTTTATGAAAGTAATGTACCATTTTAAATTTCAGGTTCCCTGAGCTTGGAGTCACTTTGAAATATTTGACAGTTAAAAAAATTGAGAAGCACTATTTAGATATCCTTCAAAATGTAATTGGGTCTCAGCGAGCATTAGATACATATACTTGCAAAATTTGAAAATAATCGATTGAGTACTTTAGTCTATATTCAATAAATTAGAATAAACACGCCATACACAGCACATAGTATCAACACATAACACACACAGATACGTTGTGATGTAAATTTCAGAATACAATCTCAGCATGATACTAGTTGATAATCTGCAATACAAAATCTAGCCTTAAAAATTGCGAATTCACATCTACCCACTTTATCCTCCCTGGGTTAGTGAGGAGTAAAAAAAAGTACCTACCTAGTAGAGAGTTAAATTTTTTTCTGAATACGTGAAATAAACCATATTATCACTCGTTAATGTCTTTTTTTTAATAAACTTTATTTTATGAAATGTTTGCATTTGTTTAAAAATACATAAATATTTCTGAATTTATGTATTCTTAAACAAATGCAAATATTTCATAATATTGGATTACCAAAGATGTAAAGATACAGATGTTTTAACGGTTAGATTTATCGATCATATAAATTTATACCGTTCCATGAGTTCAAACAAATCTATAAAAATATACGTGTACGTAACATATGGTGTTAATTCAATTCACAAATGGACCGGATGCTTTGTTGTTGAGAATAAACAGAAACGCTGAAAAAAAATCACAATTATCCTTTTTACTCCTCACTACCCGAAGGGGATGTAGTGGGGAGTTATTAAATCGCAATTTTCAAGGTTATTATCATATTGCAGATTATCAACTAGCATCATGCTGATATTGTACGAGTATTCAGAAAGTTTCATTATAATGTATCTATATGTGTGCTGTGTATTATGTGCGGCGTGTATGTACGGCGTGTTTATTCTACTTTATCGATTATACACTAAAGAACTCATTCAATTATTTTAAAATTTTGCAAATTTCTATATCTAATAGATCTCGCTTAGACCCCATAAGATTTTGAAGGATATCTGAATAGTGCTTCGCAATTTTTTTAACTGGCATATATTTCAATATGTTTACAAGCTCAGGAAAGTTTAAATTTAATTTTTATATTTTCAAATTGATAAAAAGGCACATCACTTCCATAAAGCGGCATTGAAGAATTATCAAGCTTTTCATAATAAAATATTTTAACTAAAAATAATTTAACCAAACTCAATTATATAAAATTAGTTAAAAAAATAAGTAACAACACAAATTTTTAACTTTTTTCCACTAATTTAATATGTTGACCACTGACGTGATCCATTCAGTAGATGCTCTTTGAGCGAAACAAAAAAAAATAGAAATAATTAACCAACCTCATTTCACGATAAAACAAAAATTGAATACTTTGTGGAGTAGTGACTCGGTAGTGAGGAGTTTAGCGTCGGCCACAACCCACTCGTTTAAAATGTAAAATAGATTCATGAAAGCTTAGCGGTCTAGTTTGTCTGTTGGATATTTGACTCCCGAGACAAGAGTCTAGGTGAAAATTCAGTTTTAATTGTGTTTTCAGTCCGAAACCTGGATATTTGAGACGGTGAATATCAGTCTCCAAAGTGTGCCAACTAGTTATTAAGTGCGTGTTAAATTAATATTTGACATAGTACCATGCCCATGATGATAGATGGAATGGTTGAAGGGGCTAAAGCCAGGGGACGCCCGCGCCGCGAATATCTTCGCGACTTGTATGACGATATGAGCTGCACAACGTACATATAAGGAGCTGATGAGGGTGGCGCGGGATAGACCGTAATGGCGGAGGAGGTCTCATTTGTTGCTGCAAAACAATCCCCAGGATTGAGACCACAGAAGAATAACCTGCCCTACAAACAATATACAAATTATTTTAAATAAACAATAGCTAATTGTGACTTGGTAGCATTTATTTATTTAAATCCACATTAACATAAATAATTCATTCATTCATACCATCACGGCATACCCCATAATGTGGGGTAACCAGCGAAAGGTGTGCGGGTATGCATTGCCTTATAAAAGGGAGCACAACATATCTGTGTATACCCACACACCAGTCTCGTCTCACCTAAAAAGGCACTATATTCAGAATGGGTGGTGAACCTCATTGCTGAACTATGAGAGATGTTATTGTTGCCTGTTGTATTTTCGATTACCCGGCTCTTACGGACACTCGAAAACAATAATAGAAAAGAGTGGAAGCACTATTCTAAGCCGGTGCCTCACAGCTATTTCATCTCTTAATTCTGAAAAAATGCTCTCACGACCTGGAAATATGAGATATTTTAAGTTTGTTTAAATTATTTATACAACATAAACAATCTTCACAAAACTGCATTCAGAGTTTGTCAACCTTAAAAGAAAAATCTACAAAAGTTTGAAAAACTATGTTCATAATAATGGATTTTTGTATGAAAAATATATATATATATATACTTACACAAGAAGAGAATTTACAATAGTACAAAATAGCAATTAAATTATGAAACATAGACAATTTAGAATATTATGTTGGCAGGGATTTAACTAAGAGACTTCACGATTTGCAGAACTATTTGCCCGCTTGCACCAAAGTAATACACTATTCGTCTTAATCCTCGAATAGTTAACTTGGTAACCGTGGGTTTAAAATAACTTCTTGCACCAACAGAATTTAACCGTCGGCGTCGGTTAGCTATTCGGGGGATGCCAGGTAGATGACTATTCATTTGGACATTTTTCGTCGCAATTGTTTTTTTTATATAGCAATACACGATACGTACGCCGTTTCTGCGATGTTTTTGTGGTTAACTGTCATGTCATATTATTGTTTTTCATCCTCGTCGTCTGTCAACCACTATCCGTAGGTTATATTCTCTTTGTCAACCACTGTCAACAAACCTTTATTATTTACGTAAAGTATTATATTTTCATTTTAAAATTGAATTATAAATATGGATGCTTAATCTGCGATGAAGAGATTCACAGCGTGGGAAGACGAACTATCACGGGACGCGTTACAACAGCGAATTAAATCGTCAAACAACGCGCAGTCAGTAGGAATGGCATGTCTTAATACCGTTAAGAAAGTAATTAGTGAGTTAATGACGTATGACAAATACAACATCGAGGGAGATCGCGATCCACTTCCACGCCGGCGACGCTATAGAGCCCATTGGCCCTGTTCACCAACGGACGCAGCCGCAACATCGGACAAACACAAAATATCCACCATCCATCGGGTTCAACCACTGCCCCCGAGAATCCAACCTCAAACGGCGGGGCAACCGCTCAAGATCGGCAGCCGGGGCAAGCCCCTAGCACAACCGATCGAACGGAAGGGCTTGCCCCCGCACCCCTCGGTCCTCGTGTTGGCGTCCGAAGGTTCCGCGGGCTAACACCGGGGGCATCCGACGCAATCATCACCTGTCAGATTTGACGTCTAGTTGTAAACACAGGATGTCTGACCCGACGTCTGCGCCGGCGTTGTGCCCGAACCACACAACAACATTCGCCACAGTTTGACGAGTAACTGCCGAGCGAGACTAGAGGCGTCCGTCCTGCTCTTCTCTAAGTACAGAATTGACGAGGGCACAACAGCGTCGGCCGCCCACCCCCGCCTTTACTGCCTAGGCCCTTAGAGCCGCAACCTAGGCCCAAATACAACAATCAGTCTTCGGCAATCGGCAGTCAATTTTCAAAATATATAACCTATGTAATGATAATAACAACGAAATGTCAATTGACAGATAGCTGGTTAACATGAATAGTTAAACTTAATCCGACCCATCCGTTGGGTTAAGTTTATTCGGCTTAATCTTCGAATAAAAGTTTGGCGCAAGACGCTATTCGCAATAACCGAGGTTTATTCGGAGTTTAGCCGGTTTAAGACAAATAAATATGTTTGGTGCAAGCGGGCGGACAAATACAACAATCAGTCTTTGGCAATCGGCAGTCAATTTTCAAAATATATAACCTATGTAATGATAATAACAACGAAATGTCAATTGACAGATAGCTGGTTAACATGAATAGTTAAACTTAATCCGACCCATCCGTTGGGTTAAGTTTATTCGGCTTAATCTTCGAATAAAAGTTTGGCGCAAGACGCTATTCGCAATAACCGAGGTTTATTCGGAGTTTAGCCGGTTTAAGACGAATAAATATGTTTGGTGCAAGCGGGCGTAAGCAGTGCTTGTGTCGGAATAGCTTTAAATTCATTTTAAACGACAAATTACCCCCTATTCAGTAATTATTGGAACTAAATTAGGAACGTTCTAAAATTGTAGATTTTATATTTACGATCTTATTTCAGCGTTATAAAATATAAACTTGGAATTAATGGAATATGAATGTATTTTGGCCGAAACGTTCTTCAAAAGTTACTGAATCAGTCGTAGGTATGAATAATTATGAAATTTTCATCATTTTCATTATTCAAAATATGTCAAATTCAGTAACTTTTTAAGATACTGAATTTGGCCAATATAGGAACGTTCTTATTCAATTTAGTCCAATTTGATATTTTATAACGCTGAAATGAGACCGTAAATCTAAAATCTTTAATTTTAGTATGTTCCTATTTAAGTAACAATAGTTACTGAATACGGGGTAGTAACAAAATGAAGATAAATTAAATAACGTGGCGCGGTGCTTTGGCGATATCGCAATAATGAATGAAGAACGACTGACAATGATTATTTTCGAGGTGAAATATAATTTAAATAACAATAAAAGAAAATTAATTTTCCACAGTTTTTGCACAAATTAATATCATAAATTTTCTTTTTTGAGTTACTTAACTCGATTTCGTTCATTGGAATTGACTTTTTTTTGCCATATTGGCACTAAATATATAGTCCACCAGCAGGAATCCACATGTAATTTCCAAAGGAAAGTAGGTTTTCAAGTAGTGTATGTGATTTATAGTTTGGTATGTCGACATTATCCGGCCAAAATGAAATATTAACCACTTAGCACTCGATTGCTTTAGATTCGCTAAAATCGAATATTCTTTTTATTTCATTTTATTTTTTTTATTTATTATTTTTATTTATTTTGGATATCCAACAGTACAGTAGAATATAATGATATTAAAAACAATGAAAAAAACAGTAAATGATAGACTACGGTACATTATAATAGGACATCACATCAAGTAATCTTTGAAGTTTTAAAGCACATAGGTACATAATTCCTACTTCACAGTCAAAGTATTTATTTATTTAGAGGACAACATATAGCGTATAATAAATTATATAAAATAAAGATGATTTGAGTTAAAGATAATTGGCTGTAATTGGCTTTAGTGATATTAAAGCCAATTACAGGTTGTCACTGGAGTTAGTATATTAAGATAAGTTAGGAATAGTTACATATTATGGTGAGATATTGTGTGAATGATACGCTTAAAAATTGTGAAATCATGACTCTCCACTATTTCATAGTAGTGGAGAGTAAAAAACGCAATCTCAAAATTATTATTTATTCATCTTTATTTAATGAATTTGATGGAATTAAGTATAAGTAAGGTATATACTGGAAGAGAAGGATAAAATATCTTTATTTTTAAAGATATGTTGTCTAAAAACAAAAATAATTCACAACGCAAAAAAATGTACGTATTCGTCAAATAATATGTGTATACATGTTATTTCTTTCATATTTTTCAGTCGACGAAAGTTAGTTATTTTTCAATTTCAAAGCTTTTGTTCATTTTTCTCTTCGCAATGATTCTGGAATATTCACCCCGTGAAGATGATCGATTTATTACTACCCACAATTGATACGATTAAATCAAAATTGCGAACTGGAATTTGACTAATGTCCAGTTGAATATGTGGAAGTGCTAATATGGCGAATTCATGACTCATCTACAACTGACTCATCGACGCAATGTTAAACCTACCCACGACTCATTATCTCACAGACTTATCAGATCCATTGTTCCTAATTTGAATTTAAGCCTAAATCCTGAATAAGGCTTAAATTATAATTGAAGTATTCCGATGAATTTCATCTCTCATTGTTTTGTATTAATTTTTTTATGAAGTGTGTCGATAAAAAAACTGTTAGTAGTGGTTACTTGTAATATCTTTATGTTAGGAATAGTAGGTAAGTATGCGTTACTTCATTATTTCTTAATTACTGCATTAACATTAGAATTTTTAAGATTTGTTTTGTTTTAGATAATAAATTCGTGTGATTTCGTTATTTTCACGGACTGTCAGAATACCTAAGATTTTTATTACAGACAACTTAAATATTGATTTTGTTAAATTCACAGACAATCAATATATATCTAATAACGTTCACAGGTCATCAAGGCATACAATTCATATACCGACTAAATGCGCGATGCGATAGCCGCCTGTAGGTACATAGAGGATATCAATTCGACTTGATTTTTTTTAAATATTCAGCCAAAACAAACTTTTATAGAACTCACTCGACAGGATCGTAAATATGTTCGTATTTAAAAAACTTAATAAAGTGATCTGTTGTAAATGAATGGTTTGCGACCTCATTATGTGTTGTGTTGATGTTAACATGACGTGTTTTTTTAATCAAATTAGGCAATTGTTTTATACTTTTTAAGGCATTTTTACTGTTTTTTTAAGTTTTTCTTGTAGGAATCAGTTTTTTTTTTAAATTAGGTACTTTTATTTTATTTCATCAATCAAAGCCCAGTGAAGGGCCTTAATACAAAATACATGAGGAGAATTAATGGATGTTGAATTAATTAATAAGTTTGTATACATTACTGGGTACTACCTCTTTCTACTGTATACTTGTTGTCTATTCTCTTAAAGAATAGAAATTAACGTCACCATCGACATATGTTTAAAAAAGATTAGGTACTGCCATCCTGACCAGCCAGGATATCCTAGGATGTACACCGATTTTTTAAACCTAACCTACAAAAGTTTGGTAAAAATAGGTTGGTTAGGTTTGTTATAATTGCGAGTTGCAGTATATATTAAAAAAGTAACTAAAATATTAAAATAAGATAACTAAATTGGTGTGAATACTAGATAAACCGTCTGTCCTGGCTGGTCAGGGTGGCAGTACCAAAAGATTAACTGTCGTTTTATACTAATCTGGGCGGATATTGAATTAGCATCGGTGAATTTACCGCGGCGAACTGTCTCTTTATTTTGAAAAAGAGCAGGGGCGTATAAAAATAAAATAATGTTTACAGCTTTCTCATGTTATTATTATTACAGTGGTAATGGTGTTAGCTTATCGGAAAAGTTGACGAGGACGTCTCTTAACGTCAAAACAACGTTATGGCGTCATTAAACTGATGGGGGTACCTACCCACCACATGCAATAAACAGTACAAAATCTTTCCTACTTTTGTTGCTGTGTTGTATACATATGTAGGAGAAAATTCTAAAGAATTATAAAAAAAAACTACAAAATACAGTTTATTCTATTTTTATTTACATTTTATACTATGTTTACTTTTATGACCGGTAATTCTTGGAAAGCAATTTTTCGTCAAAACAAACACGTATTAATATTCTTAGAATTTACGTGAGCTACGCAGTAGCAGATTGCAACTTTGATTTTTTTTGCTTAGCTGGTGTCCTCTCCTTAGATTTTATATTCCACTCCAATACAATTTTTTTTTTATTCTTTTTTTTTGTAAATGAATATGTCCTTGTTAAACAAGTACATATACCTACATCTTCCTACGTTCCCTAAAATAAGCAAATAAATGCTTGTGCTATAGGTGAATGAACGAAATCGGTCGAGGCAGGATTCGAACTCGCGACCACTGGATTACTAGCCCAGCGCGCTAACCGCTCTGCCATCGACCCATCTATATCCATAATTTACCTAAGTATCATGTAGCTATATTTTTTTCATTAATTTATCAACAGGTTTCATGAAGTTTTGTATCCTTTATTTTATTATTTTATAGAATACAACAGAAAACAAGAAAAATTCATACAAATATACAATGATATTTTTTATATTGTCAATTATAGTATTATAAAATATATTACAGCATGTTAATAATTTTGAAAATATTTTAACAATTTTGAAAACAGGATGGGAAAGGAGAGAGGTAGGAAGGGGTGTGGGGTGAGTGGGGGGAAGCATCGACCACTGGAAATATTATGATTTAAACCCAACGTGTCTCAATGTATGAATTATACTTAATTAAATTATATTGAATAAATAAATTAAAAGGGGCACAATTAAAAAGGTACAGATGCGCACAACAAAACAGAGCACTGATTAAATATCAGACTTAGTACATGATATAATATGAGTAAAAATACTGTAGAGTATTATGAAAAATAGATGGAATTGTCTGGCACAATGGTCTAGGACTTTGAAATGTCCTTGACTCAAATTAAAAATATATATTTTCTATACTACCTACTAAAATATAACTCTGTTTTTAATGCATTTTTCTTTTCTCTAAAATATGTAAATGTAAGTTCATTAAAAATAAAAGATAACGACACTTTGGTTCATTCTCAAGGCTACATCATTAATGCTTTTGGTAAATCTTCTTGTACATTTTAGAGAATTATTCGTAGACAAAAAATAATCGGATTATTCAAGTGACTCATCGCTTTCTTACGAGACCACAATTAAAACCATTTTAAACAAAAATACAGAGGAATTTTTTTCAATAAACCGACCAAGGTTTTATGGGATTTAATTATTTACAAGAAAAGCAAAGAAGTTATCACAAAATTTCATTTTATTGAATTTATTTTGCGACAAAATTATATGTATTTACATTTTCGCGAATTTAGCGACAATAACTATTTATGCTTCCATTTTCTTTTACTTGTTTATTTTGAAAAACTAATTATGTTCAGGAAAATAACAGGTTGACACATGTCATACTGGAGACTTATGTATTCAGTGATATTTATAAAAAAAATCCTTGAATCATGGTTGAATCAAGGTTAAATAATTGCACTCGGTTCAAGTCTTATTCCACGTTCCACTGAAAATTTATTTATAAAAATATTTGAAATGCAGATCAGTGAAACTCGATTTTGAGCTCTACTTCATACGTCAGCACCGAATTTAGTTTTGATAAGTTGGTTGTCATGTCATAACAGAACAGTATGCGCGGCACAGAACACGTGCGCGCCTAGTGATAGTTCTATTAACAGTATTTCGCTGTCTCCTACTCCACTTCATAGGGAAAGCTTTAGAACCTAAAGTTTTTTTCCTCAGTCAGAACAATAACTACCATCAAGCATATTTCATACTATATTACCACTAAGAGTCCAACCAAAAACGTGAAGGTCCGTCAATAATGGCGAGGGTTTCCCACCTAACAGTGCCACGGTAACACGTGACTCGACAGGGAACCTTCACCACGCCTGTAGTACCTACTTTGAGTTCTTCAATTTCTACGCCAAGCGCAGCGTCGGCTACAACTGTCTCATCAGCATAGCGGACTACCGCCTAGCGGGACGTGTCCTCAAGTCATGTCGGGGGGGGCTCCTCCACCCCTTAGTAGGTACTCGTGTTGGCGATTTACAGGAACCACACCACGTGGTGGACAATACTTTCACTTCTTCGATTTCCACGCCCATCGAATGATGCAGGCTGGATCCTCGACGCGTGTAACGACTCATATGATAGTTCTGTCATACTCTAGCTTGCACATTTTGACATATTTTTATTTGAAATCAATGTAAATCTATAACTCTAGTGGATTAAATCGCTTTTTATGTTTTTTTGTCTTATGTTGTAAAATACCTATCGAATATATTTAAATGGATAATAACTACTGCAAAAATATGATATATCAAGTTGAGCCAGTGCTAAACTATCCCCTTCAGTGGTTTAATCTGACATTTGAGTTGAATCGGAGATCAACTCTTGATCATGTTTATAAATAATATACGTGATCAAATTGGAGTTTAACCGTAGATCTCTACAATAAAATATTACCTGACATTGAACACAATATCTCAAGCGACGAAACAAACTTAAAAAAACTGGTGATTGACTGGCTGAAAAGAAATGGTAGAATACAATCTGCTCATGTCTTGTTAAATATCCTAACATAGTTCACTGCTCTGTGCCTTCTTAACCTGAAAATCTCTACCACAGCTTGGTTCTATCCAACATTTCCACTACAATTATATGGGCTAAAATAAAATGAGAGTTCACGATAAATTTTTCTGATTATATTTCGTTTCTTTTTCTTTCCTGTTTATGTTTATTTATTTATTTAAAACTCTTTATTGTACATTACTTAATAGCTAGTACAAATGGCGGACTTATTGCCTAATGGCAATTTGATTATCTCCGTTAATTATTTTTGTACTCAAAAACATGTAACCACTGGGCAAATTGAAACAGTACTGCCTCAGAACAGACTTGTCTAGTGAGGCAGATAATTTTCAAATAAGAACAATTGTATATACTATGTTTATGATAAGTATTTTTTAAAATATAGCTATTTTTTGGTTTTTGTTTTTATATATGTGTAAAATGAAAATAAATAATTTCATTTCATTTCAGATCAATAAGTAATTATATTTGAACAACAATAACTTTTAAAATTTTTAAATTTTTCAAACTTATCCAACTGTCGATTTGTTCAGGAGAACTTTGTTCTCTTAACATATCGACAATGTATCAAGCCAGAATACGCGAGAATTGTATGGAGAGGTCTACTTTTTTCATGGATTTTCCAACTTTGAAGTCAAAAAACACCAACTTAGAGGCTTCGCAGCATATATGTTCCATACACGGATTTACTCAGAATTCGGAGTAGAACATTTCGTGTGTCTGTGTGTGTGTGTGTCTGTGTGTGTGTCTGTGTGTGTGTGTGTCTGTGTGTGTGTGTGTCTGTGTGTCCGTCCCCCCCTTATAACTTTTGATCCGCTCAATTTACAGAGCCTAAAATTTCAGAATATATAAACAGTTACAGGCCTACAAAACTTTTATACTAGGAATTTTGAATTTTTGTTTCAGTCAGGGGTTATCAACTTTTGAATTTTTATTTTATTTTTCCATATATCTCAGAAACCATAAACGGTAGAACGCTGAAAAATGGTACAAACATAGACAAATACAAAATCTCAAATTAGTGTTTCAAAAAAATTCCAGGGTTTCTCAAACATTTTTTATTAAGAAAAATATTTTTTTAATGATAAATTTATGAGTTTAACTGCCTATATTTCCAAAACTTTTACAATTATCGAAAAAAGCCGAAACACCCCAACTAGATAATTTAATTTTCTATAAAAAATATTAACATTGTAGTAGAAGATCTCAATTTTTTTTTAACAATTTTTTTAAAAATTGAATTTAGTGACGACATCGCTTCATACATTTTGTATGGCAGTCGCCTATACACAATATGTAAGAAGACTTGATAGTTTGATACTTCATCTCCAAACATACATACATACCATCATGCAATTTGCATATTCTGGGTAGGAAAAAGGATCTTCCTTCATACTATCCTATCTCGACATACATACCTACATATGTTGTATAGAAAACAAAATATCTGAAAATATTCAATAATTTGTATCTATGGGTTTATAGTTTGGTACATATTCTTCAACTATACATACTATCGCTATCGACAGTTGGATCTCATGTGTTACATGCAACTAGTTTAAAATACTACTACTACATATCCTTGTACTTGCCAAGTATTGTTGGTGTCGACTGCGGATATAATATTTGGTAAGACCGCTGTCGGTCTACTGCTTAATATATATCTACCTTTTGATCTACATATGTGTATCAATGTTTTACATCTATAAGTTGTTTTTCCAACTGTCGATTTGTTCAGGAGAACTTTGTTCTCTTAACATATCGACAATGTATCAAGCCAGAATACGCGAGAATTGTATGGAGAGGTCTACTTTTTTCATGGATTTTCCAACTTTGAAGTCAAAAAACACCAACTTAGAGGCTTCGCAGCATATATGTTCCATACACGGATTTACTCAGAATTCGGAGTAGAACATTTCGTGTGTCTGTGTGTGTGTGTGTCTGTGTGTGTGTCTGTGTGTGTGTGTGTCTGTGTGTGTGTCTGTGTGTGTGTC
This sequence comes from Molanna angustata, assembly GCA_963576475.1. Lineage (NCBI taxonomy): Eukaryota > Metazoa > Arthropoda > Insecta > Trichoptera > Molannidae > Molanna > Molanna angustata. Next base: position 22,161,095 of record OY754979.1, read on the forward strand.
TGTGTGTCCGTCCCCCCCTTATAACTTTTGATCCGCTCAATTTACAGAGCCTAAAATTTCAGAATATATAAACAGTTACAGGCCTACAAAACTTTTATACTCGGAATTTTGAATTTTTGTTTCAGTCAGGGGTTATCAACTTTTGAATTTTTATTTTATTTTTCCATATATCTCAGAAACCATAAACGGTAGAACGCTGAAAATTGGTACAAACATAGACAAATACAAAATCTCAAATAAGTTTTTTCAAAAAAATTCCAGGGTTTCTCAAACATTTTTTATTAAGAAAAATATTTTTTTTATGATAAATTTATGAGTTTAACTGCCTATATTTCCAAAACTTTTACAATTATCGAAAAAAGCCGAAACACCCCAACTAGATAATTTAATTTTCTATAAAAAATATTAACATTGTAGTAGAAGATCTCAATTTTTTTTTAACAATTTTTTTAAAAATTGAATTTAGTGACGACATCGCTTCATACATTTTGTATGGCAGTCGCCTATACACAATATGTAAGAAGACTTAATAGTTTGTTACTTCATCTCCAAACATACATACATACCATCATGCAATTTGCATATTCTGGGTAGGAAAAAGGATCTTCTTCCATACTATCCTATCTTGACATACATACCTACATATGTTGTATAGAAAACAAAATATCTGAAAATATTCAATAATTTGTATCTATGGGTACAGTTTGGTACATATTCTTCAACTATACATACTATCGCTATCGACAGTTGGATCTCATGTGTTACATGCAACTAGTTTTTAATATTTTTTGTACTTATGTCTTGCATTAACACTTTTCTTTATTTTCTTTTCCAACTGTCGATTTGTTCAGGAGAACTTTGTTCTCTTAACATATCGACAATGTATCAAGCCAGAATACGCGAGAATTGTATGGAGAGGTCTACTTTTTTCACGGCTTTTCCAACTTTGAAGTCCAAAAACACCAACTTAGAGGCTTCGCAGCATATATGTTCCATACACGGATTTACTCAGAATTCGGAGTAGAACATTTCGTGTGTCTGTGTGTGTGTGTGTCTGTGTGTGTGTCTGTGTGTGTGTCTGTGTGTGTGTCTGTGTGTCCGTCCCCCCCTTATAACTTTTGATCCGCTCAATAAACAGAGCCTAAAATTTCAGAATATATAAACAGTTACAGGCCTACAAAACTTTTATACTCGAAATTTTGAATTTTTGTTTCAGTCAGGGGTTATCAACTTTTGAATTTTTATTTTATTTTTCCATATATCTCAGAAACCATAAACGCTAGAACGCTGAAAATTGGTACAAACATAGACAAATACAAAATCTCAAATTAGTTTTTTCAAAAAAATTCCAGGGTTTCTCAAACATTTTTTATTAAGAAAAATATTTTTTTTATGATAAATTTATGAGTTTAACTGCCTATATTTCCAAAACTTTTACAATTATCGAAAAAAGCCGAAACACCCCAACTAGATAATTTAATTTTCTATAAAAAATATCAGCAATGTAGTAGAAGATCTCAATTTTTTTTTAACAATTTTTTTAAAAATTGAATTTAGTGACGACATCGCTTCATACATTTTGTATGGCAGTCGCCTATACACAATATGTAAGAAGACTTAATAGTTTGATACTTCGACTCCAAACATACATACATACCATCATGCTATTTGCATATTCTGGGTAGGAAAAAGGATCTTCCTCCATACTATCCTATCTTGACATACATACCTACATATGTTGTATAGATAACAAAATATCTGAACATATTCAATAATTTGTATCTATGGGTTTATAGTTTGGTACATATTCTTCAACTATACATACTATCGCTATCGACAGTTGGATCTCATGTGTTACATGCAACTAGTTATTTAACATAGTACCTGTTTGTTTGTTGCCCGAGAAGCTACATAAAATAAAAACCTGAACCATAAATTGTATTATTCCATTTTGAAAAATTGAAATACTTTAGGCCATTACAGAAGAGGAAGTATCAAAAATGATAATGGCCTCCCGAAACAATCAACGTCCACTAGATCCGATTCCGACATGGCTCTTAAAAAGCTGTCTAAAGGAATTGGCACTCGTGATAACCAGAATAATAATAAATCTCTCGATGATCGGAACAATGAGAGTTCCAGAAACCCTAAAAACTTCTATCATTACACCCATTTTCAAGAAGTCAAACATCTATCCGAAAGAAATGTTGGAAACTACAGGCCAATATCTAGCTTACCCAGTGCTTTCAAAGTTACTCGTATCCGTAGGTATTATATACCTACTCTTTGGTTACTCGAAAGAGCAGTTTCTTTTCTATGGATCAGTTGTAAGTATATCAAATACGTAGTATCTGTATCTGAAAGATCATGATCTGTTTCCAAAAAAACAATAGCACACAGGCAAAATCACTACCGAAACTGTAATAATGTGAATACTGTCCGATCTTATAACAGGAGTTGAATCTGGAAACATTGCTTTCTGTGATTTAGTGTCAATTTTACGATAGCCTAGTCTTCACACCAGATTTTTTTAGGTTCGGTTTATTTGTAGGTAGTTATAATTGCGTCTGGCGTGAGTCAAAAAAATACTAGAATATTAAAAAAAATAACTAAATTGGTATTTTTACCACATTTTTGTTGGTTAGGTTTAAAAAATCAGGGGCCTTACTCTCCACTGCAAATCCAATTCCAATACGATCCGACTCGCTAAGAACCTACCTTTGTAAGGGAGAATGAATGCGGTAGGTAGGTATGTTTTCCAACTGTCGATTTGTTCAGGAGAACTTTGTTCTCTTAACATATCGACAATGTATCAAGCCAGAATACGCGAGAATTGTATGGAGAGGTCTACTTTTTTCACGGCTTTTCCAACTTTGAAGTCAAAAAACACCAACTTAGAGGCTTCGCAGCATATATGTTCCATACACGGATTTACTCAGAATTCGGAGTAGAACATTTCGTGTGTCTGTGTGTGTGTGTGTCTGTGTGTGTGTCTGTGTGTGTGTGTGTCTGTGTGTGTGTCTGTGTGTGTGTCTGTGTGTCCGTCCCCCCCTTATAACTTTTGATCCGCTCAATTTACAGAGCCTAAAATTTCAGAATATATAAACAGTTACAGGCCTACAAAACTTTTATACTCGGAATTTTGAATTTTTGTTTCAATCAGGGGTTATCAACTTTTGAATTTTTATTTTATTTTTCCATATATCTCAGAAACCATAAACGCTAGAACGCTGAAAATTGGTACAAACATAGACAAATACAAAATCTCAAATTAGATTTTTCAAAAAAATTCCAGGGTTTCTCAAACATTTTTTATTAAGAAAAATATTTTTTTTATGATAAATTTATGAGTTTAACTGCCTATATTTCCAAAACTTTTACAATTATCGAAAAAAGCCGAAACACCCCAACTAGATAATTTAATTTTCTATAAAAAATATTAACATTGTAGTAGAAGATCTCAATTTTTTTTTAACAATTTTTTTAAAAATTGAATTTAGTGACGACATCGCTTCATACATTTTGTATGGCAGTCGCCTATACACAATATGTAAGAAGACTTAATAGTTTGATACGTCATCTCCAAACATACATACATACCATCATGCTATTTGCATATTCTGGGTAGGAAAAAGGATCTTCCTCCATACTATCCTATCTTGACATACATACCTACATATGTTGTATAGAAAACAAAATATCTGAAAATATTCAATAATTTGTATCTATGGGTTTATAGTTTGGTACATATTCTTCAACTATACATACTATCGCTATCGACAGTTGGATCTCATGTGTTACATGCAACTAGTTTATAAATATATTCCAACTGTCGATTTGTTCAGGAGAACTTTGTTCTCTTAACATATCGACAATGTATCAAGCCAGAATACGCGAGAATTGTATGGAGAGGTCTACTTTTTTCATGGATTTTCCAACTTTGAAGTCAAAAAACACCAACTTAGAGGCTTCGCAGCATATATGTTCCATACACGGATTTACTCAGAATTCGGAGTAGAACATTTCGTGTGTCTGTGTGTGTGTGTGTCTGTGTGTGTGTCTGTGTGTGTGTCTGTGTGTCTGTGTGTCCGTCCCCCCCTTATAACTTTTGATCCGCTCAATTTACAGAGCCTAAAATTTCAGAATATATAAACAGTTACAGGCCTACAAAACTTTTATACTCGGAATTTTGAATTTTTGTTTCAGTCAGGGGTTATCAACTTTTGAATTTTTATTTTATTTTTCCATATATCTCAGAAACCATAAACGGTAGAACGCTGAAAATTGGTACAAACATAGACAAATACAAAATCTCAAATAAATTTTTTCAAAAAAATTCCAGGGTTTCTCAAACATTTTTTATTAAGAAAAATATTTTTTTTATGATAAATTTATGAGTTTAACTGCCTATATTTCCAAAACTTTTACAATTATCGAAAAAAGCCGAAACACCCCAACTAGATAATTTAATTTTCTATAAAAAATATTAACATTGTAGTAGAAGATCTCAATTTTTTTTTAACAATTTTTTTAAAAATTAAATTTAGTGACGACATCGCTTCATACATTTTGTATGGCAGTCGCCTATACACAATATGTAAGAAGACTTAATAGTTTGTTACTTCATCTCCAAACATACATACATACCATCATGCAATTTGCATATTCTGGGTAGGAAAAAGGATCTTCTTCCATACTATCCTATCTTGACATACATACCTACATATGTTGTATAGAAAACAAAATATCTGAAAATATTCAATAATTTGTATCTATGGGTTTATAGTTTGGTACATATTCTTCAACTATACATACTATCGCTATCGACAGTTGGATCTCATGTGTTACATGCAACTAGTATTATCTAATGCTATTAACATTTTTTTTGTCAATATTTGAATTGCTATACCCACAGACAGGCTGTGCCTTGTGGGATTGTTGTGTGCAAGGTTGCTTCATGATTGATATTATGTTTATGTGTATTTTGCGTTAACAGTGTGCCAAATCTTAAATAAATAAAAAAAAGGTTTCACTTGAATGTGGAATAGTTGAATTGAACCCGCAACAAATTAAAATTCAAACACGATTCGAGTTTTCCAACTGTCGATTTGTTCAGGAGAACTTTGTTCTCTTAACATATCGACAATGTATCAAGCCAGAATACGCAAGAATTGTATGGAGAGGTCTACTTTTTTCACGGCTTTTCCAACTTTGAAGTCAAAAAACACCAACTTAGAGGCTTCGCAGCATATATGTTCCATACACGGATTTACTCAGAATTCGGAGTAGAACATTTCGTGTGTCTGTGTGTGTGTGTCTGTGTGTGTGTGTCCGTCCCCCCCTTATAACTTTTGATCCGCTCAATTTACAGAGCCTAAAATTTCAGAATATATAAACAGTTACAGGCCTACAAAACTTTTATACTCGGAATTTTGAATTTTTGTTTCAGTCAGGGGTTATCAACTTTTGAATTTTTATTTTATTTTTCCATATATCTCAGAAACCATAAACGCTAGAACGCTGAAAAATGGTACAAACATAGACAAATACAAAATCTCAAATTAGTGTTTCAAAAAAATTCCAGGGTTTCTCAAACATTTTTTATTAAGAAAAATATTTTTTTTATGATAAATTTATGAGTTTAACTGCCTATATTTCCAAAACTTTTACAATTATCGAAAAAAGCCGAAACACCCCAACTAGATAATTTAATTTTCTATAAAAAATATCAACATTGTAGTAGAAGATCTCAATTTTTTTTAACAATTTTTTTAAAAATTGAATTTAGTGACGACATCGCTTCATACATTTTGTATGGCAGTCGCCTATACACAATATGTAAGAAGACTTAATAGTTTGATACTTCATCTCCAAACATACATACATACCATCATGCTATTTGCATATTCTGGGTAGGAAAAAGGATCTTCCTCCATACTATCCTATCTTGACATACATACCTACATATGTTGTATAGAAAACAAAATATCTGAAAATATTCAATAATTTGTATCTATGGGTTTATAGTTTGGTACATATTCTTCAACTATACATACTATCGCTATCGACAGTTGGATCTCATGTGTTACATGCAACTAGTTATAAAAAAATAACACTGATGATGTTAACATCTCTGGACTATCATTAATGTTGAACTTAAGAAGCAATTTAAGCAAATTATTGTCTGTTTACCAATGACCAAAAATTCTCATAGGTCGATGAACACTTATCATCTCTATAAGGTAACATTTGATGGTATGATCGAAATTAGTCTGATGCCCGCTGTGTTCGTAGAAGAACAAATAATAAGCTTAAAACAACTTTGAATCCTAATTCAGAATGATTCTAAATCATAAAAAAACATAATAATAATAATAGTTAATTTTATTTAGATGTAAAAACATATATAAAAATCAATACATCTAGTATAAACAAAAAATACTTTTTTTGAACAATACGTATGGTAAGAGTATGACAATAAATTATAAAAACATGTAAAACTATGGAACATTAATAGTTTTTGACTATGTATTTAACCTAACCTAACCTACGAAAGGTGACAGGACTTGTGGATTCTTTTATGTTTGGTAGCAAACTATTATATATTTTGAGACCTTTATGGTATAAACTATTTAGTGTACATGTTTATCACGTTTTTGGAAACCTAAAATCCTGATATCCTCTCGTAGGGTAAGTGCGAACATTAACATTTAATAATATATTTTTATGCGTATATTTTGGAGCATATTATTTTTTAGTTTGTAAATCAAATTTAATGTGTTGTAGGTATATAATGTATTGCTTAACTGTCATTAATTTTAGTTTATTTAACATAAGGTTTATTCTGTACATCTGTTGCATTTTAAAATTATTCTCATTCCCATATTATGAATGCTCTGAAATTTTCCATTACAGATCATTCATAATATTTATTACATAGTATTATTAAATAGTATTTATTAAATGGTGTTATCATTTAATACATACTATGTTGAACCGTAAAGGTTTTGAAACTCGACTTTTAATTTTGTGGATACATAAAAATGTAAACCTACATAATATCTTACTCGTAATGTACATAACAATATTTGTTATAGTTAACCAAACAAAATAATGATAATATTATTTTGTTATGCCACGCTACGCCGCTGGAATATTTATTTTTCCCTGTGATGTATTATGACAGAAGTTACAAATTCAACACACGTGCGCCGTGTTATTTGTTTAAAACTAATTTCTTTGTTTACAAATAGTTATTTTTTCTTTTACATATCTAGATGCGTATTATTTTCATAAGCATGAAAGAGAAAAGCAAGAAAAGTAAATACATACCTATTTTTTTATTTTAATAGGCAAATACCACCATCCATTCTCTGCTTCTTTAGGTGAGACGAGACTGATGTTTGAAAATACACGTTTCGTGATTTATTTTATAAGGTAATCCGCACACCTGTCGCTGGTTACCCCACGTTGTGGTACATGCCGTGATGGTATGAATTGTTCCAAATTACTAAAAATAATTTTTTTGCGCGTTGTTAAACAACATACGTCGGTCGGCCTTCGTGGCACAGTTGGTTGGGTATCTGACTGCTGATCCAAAGGTCCCAGGTTCAATTCCAGGTGGAGAGACAGTTTTTAATTGTGTTTTCAGTCTAGATCTGTGAGATGGTTAAAATCGTTAGTTTCCAGAATGTGTCTACTTGTTATTGGGTGCGTGTTAAATTAATATTTGACATAGGACTTGTTAGTTGCCCAAGAAGCAATATTAAATAAAAAAATAAATAAATAAGTTTACATAGGTATATTTTCAAAATTGAATATAAAGTTGTCCGCCTTGATTTCAATTTATGACACAGGAAGTTACCTACCTACAGCTATCTCCAAACAAACTAGAAAAATCAGGTGGATAGAAGACGAATTTGTTTTTTTTTTGCTTGGTAAATTTGATTAGAATAAGCCTAAATTTTCTTCTTTAACCTTCCTCTTTAACCAAAAATTTCAAGATGCTTGGCGATAATTATAATAATAATAATAATAATGAAAACTTCCTTGCACCCTGCGCAAGTGGCGAGTTTATTGCTGTATGGCAATTTCTTCCAACTAATCAGTGTTTCCAGCCCAGAGAAGCAATATTTGCGTGAGAAATAAATTTAAATTAATTTCTCCTCTGCTGGGAATCGAACCCAGGACGCCCGCACAGAAACCGAACGGCTTACCAACTGTGCCACGGCGGTCGGTAATTATACACTATGTTTGAGAACGGAAAGGGGGGGGATAGGTAAGAAAAAAGGATGATGGTAAATTATCAACGGACAATCAATTATGTGTTCAACGCTCTTTATTACTTTTGTTTTAAAATGGTCAACGGACAGTCAATTATGTGTTCAACGCTCTTTATTACTTTTGTTTTCAAATGGTCAACGGAAAGTCAATTATGTGTTCAACGCTCTTTATTACTTTTGTTTTCAAATGGTCAATGGACAGTCAATTATGTGTTCAACACTCTTTATTACTTGTATTTTTAAATTGTCAACTGACAATCAATTTTGTGTTCAAAACTCTTTATTACTTTTGTTTTCAAATGGTCAAGAAACAATCAATTCTGTGTTCAACACTCTTTTTTACTTTTGATTTCAAATTGTCAACGGACAGTCAATTCTGCGAGCAACACATTTTTGTACTGACACGTTTTTTAAAATTATCAAAGCACAAAGAATTCTGTGTTCAACACTGTGTTTATATTCGTAATAATAACATTAATTTTTGTTCAATACTCTTTTTTTTCACTACCATTGTGCAGTGTGCGGGAGGTGCAGTGACTATTTTATTTTATGTTATGTTGCGGATGAAAATTACAAAGATATGGATGAATTATGTTATTAATTTGTTTTTGAACCACCATCTGAGAACTGATGTAATTGGTCTGTTTTATATATACCTTAATTTAAATAGAAAAATTAATAAATTTAGAACCAGACAGTAGAAATACCCAGAAGGATCGGACTGGGTTGGGCAGCCTTTGGGATACTTAAATAAGTCAAATGAGAAAACGATGTTTGAAACATGTATCCTTCCTGTGCTTACATATGATCTGGAAACTATTACGTTAACTACGCGGACCATACATAAGGTAAAATGCATTCAAAGATCCATGGAAAGGCAAATTCTTGGCGTTAGTCTAAGAGAGGAAATCAGATGCTTGACTAAAGTTGTCGATATCATGGATCGAGTTGCAAAATACGGCAATGGGCGGGTCATGTTGCCAGACAGGTAATGGATAAATGGCCAACTCAGAATTCTGAAATGGAGACCATGGGATATGAAAAGTGGAATAGGCCAGCCTCAGAAAAGGCGGGCCCGATGATATTGTCCTTGTCGCTGGAAGGAGGACAATATCAGAAAAAAAGACGAATGGTAGTTCTTAGAAGAGGTCTACATCCAGCAGTATAAAGAAAGCAAATTGAACGAAGAAAAATAAAATACCTATTTTTAACTGTGTTTGTTCCATTGGAAAGTAAATTAATTAATCATATCAACAACTTCGTCTTAATTAATAAAAAAATAAAACTGTTTGGACATATTTACAACATGATTCTCACGAACATACAGTAAATATTTATTTATATTCAGTTCAAAAATAGGTACATTTTAATTCAGTTCAGCGTAAACAAAGGTAAGATGTGATTATACATTACGAAAACAAACGTTTATCAAAAACTCGGAAGAAATGGTTTATATCTTTCGCTCTGGTGTTATACAACTGTCAAACTTGGAGAAAGAAATTCAAATATCCCTTTTGAACAAATTGTGGCAAAATTTCACAATCATTTTACCAGAGACTTTTCTGATGGCATGTTCGGAAAGTCATTTCGATTTTTTATCCAACAGATTATGCCGACAGGCTTGGCACAGTTGGAAAGCCGTTTGGTTTCTATACGGACCTCCTGGGTTTGATCCCCAGCAGTAGAGAAATTGATTTAAATACATTTCTCGAGTTAATAATGCTTCATTGGCCTCAAAACACTGGTTAGTTGGAAAAATCGTCATATGGCAAAAAAATGCCACTCGCACAGGGTGCATAGAAGTGTTTATATTTATTATATTATTATCTATTCACAGAAAACTTCATACTTAAACCGTATTGTCGTTTTATATTTATTTATTTTATTTAAGTATTTATTTATTATTACAAATCCAGTAAAGTATCAAAATATTGTTAATGTACCATAAACTATATAAAAATATATAATCAAATTAAATGCTGTTAAGAGTCTATTGTCGTGGTATGGATGCTTCCACTCCACTAGCCCATAGGCATGTGTTGGACTGTATGATACTTTAAAAATTATAATTGCAAAGCTATTTCTGCCATAGACTCCACATGATCGAAAAAAAGAGCTGTTTTGGCGGCCTTGAACGGGCAAAAGAAGTGTAGGAACACCTCAGGCAAGGTCTCTGGTCAGATGACATAAGATGAGTGGCTGGAAACTATTGAATGCGATCTATCCAGAACAGGGAGTGATTCTGGCAATTTTTATGTCGAAGACGTACCTCATTTTGGAAGGTCTCGTCTGGAATTTTTGTAAAGTTCTCAATGACGACTCTTAACATCGTTGAGAGAATAGAAACAAATCGAACTTAATTGCTGAAAAAAACAAGAGGTACACTTTGTTGATGTATTCTTCATAGGCTATAATTTTTTTTTTTACTGTATTGGACTGTACGGATATTTTACAGAAAACCAGCAAAAATCCTTTTAAGCGCATTTTAATGGCGGTGTTTTTTTTCGTAGATTTTATTTAACTTTTTCTTTTCTCGAAAAATAAATGAAATGATTTATCGAACAACCCGATGATTGTCCGACGGATCACCGAAATTAATGGCATCAAATTCTTTTGGCTTCGAGTTCAAAGTCACAAAGAACGATCCAGAATTACTGTGAACTGTCACTGATAATTATAAACAGAGTATCGTTGAAAGATTATTTTCAAAGAAATTTTTGTTTGATAACATATTTAAAAATAATCATTTGTGTTTTGATATGGCTTACATTTTTTAATAATTTCATCCCACAGGAGGAAGATTCATCCGCGTCAGTTTGATGAATTATAAAAAATCTATTTTGTTATTTTGTATAAAAACAACATATGCACGGAAATGAATGCCTCACGTGTATTAAGAGGGCGTATAACGTTAAATTTAGTCACAGAAAACATGATATATGTTTGGACTTAAAAAGTTTGATCACGTGTCTGAAAGCAGGTAACAGTTGAAGTGGCTCGAAATCCGAGAACGAAGAAATTCCCATGTTCTTTCCTTACTTTACCAGACACTTAAGAACCCTCTCACTCCTAAGTACCTCAAGGAGGAATATGCTCATCTTTCATCTCATGGCCTAAATTTACGGTCTCAAAACCAAAGTACACTATCAATACCAATACACCACACATCCTCCTACACTTACTAGTTCACAATACACGCATCCCGGCTGTGGAACCAATTACCCAATGGTAAAAGAGATGCTCCTAGCTTAATGGTTTTCAAGAAGCTTCTGAAGTCACACTTCTTATCCTCATACCTATAATTCCTTAATCCTTCATCCCTTCCCAACCCATCCTTTTCCTATTTTTGGACAATATCATTATTATTTTATTATATGTTTTTTTTTATATAAAATTTTGCATTTTTATATTATTTACATTTTCTTTGTCATGTATACCTATTAGTTTTTATTTTTTCTTATATGTATTTTTTGTACTTGCTTGTACTATTGTATTTACTAGTGTGGTTGACTGGTAGAAATTGCCTATGGGCAATAAGTCCGCCACATTATGTCATCGAACCACTGCCTTTGAAGGGAGTTATACATACACATCAACCAAATATTGGAATGAATTGCCGCAACATATTCGTACGGCAACGTCACTGCAGAGCTTTAAAAAGCATTGCAGTGAATGGCTATTGAGTACACAAAATTAACTTATAATTCAAGTAATAGTGCGTTCTTTGTTAATTTTTTTTATTTTTTAATTTTTATTTATTTATTTTTTCTTTGTTTTTTCCAATTGTCGATTCGTTCATGAGAATCCAATTCTCTTAATGAATCGACATTATTAAGCCAAGATGCGTGTACGAAGGAAAATTTTGTATAGTGTAGTGGACTTTTTGCATACTAATAACACCAACTAGAGGCCTCGCAGCATATATGTTCCCATACATGGATTTACTCAGAATTCGGAGTAGAACATTTTATGTGTGTGTGTGTGTCTGTCCCCCCCTAGCTGCCTATATTTTTAAATTTTTTAAAAATATCAAAAAAAGCCGAAACACCCCAACTAGATAATTTAATTTTATATAAAAAATATTAACATTGTATTAGCACATCTCAAATTTTTTTTAATAATTTTTATAAAAATTGAATTTAGTGACGACATTTTGATTGACATTGATTTTCGATTGACATTGATTTTCGATTGACATTGATTTTCGATTGACATTGATTTTCGATTGACATTGATTTTCGATTGACATTGATTTTCGATTGACATTGATTTTCGATTGACATTGATTTTCGATTGACATTGATTTTCGATTGACATTGATTTTCGATTGACATTGATTTTCGAATGACATTGATTTTCGATTGACATTGATTTTCGATTGACATTGATTTTCGATTGACATTGATTTTCGTTTCCAAATACTCAGCTCTTGTAATTTACAAGTGTCTTTTTGATGTATGACCTGATTTTTTGATAGATTTTTTTCAAAATATGTAGGTACTATGTCTATTGTACATTGATTTATGATCATATTATACAACTTTCTATGAGAAATTATCATAACTAGGGGCTCTGCCCCTGTCCGCTATCGCGGCCCAACCCCAATAGGCCGCTGCGCGGCTTATTTATTTGCCGCTACGCGGCAGTTGCGATATAACCTTATAAAACTAAATATCGTCAAATATACCATTTAGGACATTACACATCATTTAAAAACTAAATATCTTTACGTGAAAACGTTAAAATCAAGTAATAAAACAGTATTTTTTTAGTAAAAATGCGGAAATTATAAAACAAATATTTTCGACAATGTTTTGATAGAAATGCGTTACCTATATGAAATGCGTACGTTTGAAATTACAAACATTGATAATTTGAATGTACATTCGAAATATCATTTATGTAGAACAGTAGGTACACAACAGTTAAGACTGAATATCTTTTTATAATAATACAATAATAATGATTTATTATACATAAGTATATATAGTTAAATAATGCGATTAAACGAAAACATTACCTGTCATCTTTTTGCGTATTATTATGACATGATGACATATTGTAAGCAATGTTGTCAGTATTCAAAATGGATATTCCGCAGATTATTATGGTTAAAATTTATTCTGAATGTTTAAAATTCCTTTTTAAACAATAATGTTGTCAATTTATGCAGAAAATACATTTTAAACGATTAATTTGTACTTTTTCGCATCAATTAATTTTTTATTTTAAATAAAAATTTCGAACGCTAAAATTGTTTAAGGAAAAATTATTTCACTGGCGATCCGTTGAAGGACGAAAAAAGATGGCGTACAGTAATTATATTATAGATTTTATTATATTTCAAATTTGCATATGAAGATTACAGTTTCTAAAGGAAATGTATAGGGTGTTTATTATACTTGAAGGCTGTATGTAAATTTGTCCAACATGATTCATTCAATGCTACTGGGTGCTTAGCGCAAGTTCTAAATTACAATATTCATGAATAAATTATCCTTTTTCTCGTTATTTGTAAAAGTTACATTTACATAATTTATAATTGTAAAGTTGGTAATATATATGGCGGCCAGAATCTCTAAGTTTCCGCCAAAAGTCGTATAGGAGCAATAAATCCATGAACATTTTCCAGACAGGAAAAGACACAAATAATTCACAACATTTGTTTATTTTTATATTTAAATAAAAATCAGTTTTATCACTTTTGGGTGACAACTTTGAATATAAATTGCGTGATTTATTTTAGTATTAGGTACAACTCTTTATTGTGAATTTTGTTTCAACAAATCTATGTTGTTGATAATTTTTCGGAACGGGTATTACTGGCACAAAAATTATTATGTTTTCATTTTTTTTATATTCTAATAGCGAAACGGGAACATAATATTTAAAGGCGTACCGGGAAACTGACTCCAAATTTTGAAAATTTTAATGTTACAAAGTAACTTCACACCGGTTATAAATAACACGAGAACATCAACACCATCTATCGAAATGACATTGAAACTTATTTCTTACACCATCCATTGAAAAATTGGTTGGTAAACATTGACTTCCAGCAGAGAAAAAAAATCACTGTTTGTGTAAACATAAAATATTTGATTATTTTTGCATTTATGTAAATTTATATTGAAGCTGATTGAAAGTATAAAAAAATTACAAAAAATATATATTAATTTTTTTATTAGGTATTGCATGATTAAAATCGAATGAAATTTTTTTTTCATTTAATTTTTTTTTCACTCTTTGCGTGTGAAAAAAAATTAAATGAAGTTTTTTCTTCTCTTTTTATGCCTTTAATATACCGATAATTCCAGGAACGATTGTTTTTGGTGACATGTTCCCAGATCTGAAAAATAAATACCATATCGACTTTGGAAGTACTTTACAAAACTAAATCACTCTACTTCTCATGAAGTTGATTAATATTAGATTCAGACTTGATTCAGATTGAAATCTTTTGGATTAAAATGAATTAATTAATGATATTGTGAGTTTTAGTTTCATACTTTTTTATGTATTCATTTATTTATTCATTTATTTATTTATTCATTTATTCATTAATTAATTAATTAATTTATTTATTTATTTATTAATTAATTAATTAATTAAATTTTTTTTATTTATTTTTTTTTTTTTAATACGGCGCTGGCCGATTTACTAATGATATTAATAACAATTAAGCACTACAAATAATAACACTCAATTATTATTATTACCATTATACACTTCCTCAAAAGAATTAGCAGATCAATGCGTAAATTGTAAATTATTTAAAAGAGCAAAATAAAATGCAACAAACGCATCATCAAGCTTTCAATAGGGAATGGTTCACCCATCCAGATACTTAACATATCAAAGGATTAGGCTCTGAGGAGGTCTCTATACTACCTAACAACCCTACTGATTCCCGAATATTAACGTTTAAAAAATCTTTAACGATTCTACATGTATTCATAATTACCGTTTTTTGCATTTTTATTATTAAATTTTTCGATAAATCTATAATTTCTAAATTACGGATTAACGATTTTGGAATAATGCCAGTGGCTGAAATAATGAACGGTAATATTATTATTTTACGAGAATGCCAAAGTCTTTTAATCTCGTTACCTAAAGCGGTGTATTTTCTAATTTTTTCATCAAAAGTTTTTATAATATTACTAGAATTTGGAATAGCCACGTCGCAAATATATGTTATTTTTTTAATTTTATCATGTATTATTAAATCGGGTCTGTTATGTTGAATTGACCGGTCAGTTAATATTGTTTTATCGTAATAAAGCGAAATATTATTATTTTCTAAAAATGAAATCGGATCATATTCATAATATGGTTTTATGTTTATCGCGTCAATTAATTTATATTTAATAGCTAAATTTTGATGTATTATTTTTGCTACTTGGTTATGTCTAAATGTATATTCTGATTGCGCGAGAAAAGAACAGCCCGATATTATATGATCGATTGTTTCCGGAAAAGCCAAACATTTCCTACAACTATCATCATCTACATTTATGTCTTTTATTATATATTTTTGATAATTTTTAGTTTTTATTACTCTATCCTGAATTGCTATTATAAAACCTTCTAAATCCGCGTCCAAATCACCAATACTCAACCATTTGTTTGACCAAATTTTGTCAACATAAGGTTGGTTGAGAAATTTTGGATGTATAGAATGAATTATTTTATTTAGCCACGAATTTAGAAGGTCGTCATTTATATTTATAATATTGTTATTGGCATTCTCGTAATTTAAATTTAATGTTGTTAAATTTTTGTCCGCCTCACAGATTACTTTATGCATTAAAGAACTATCAGATTTTTTGTGAAAGAAAGTTTTTAGCGATTCAATTTGATTATTATTTAACGATGTTATTTTTATTATACCCCTACCTCCTAAATTCCTAGGCAAATTGATTCGTTCTCTCGCGGAATTAGGATGATGACAACGAAATTTAGTTAAACGCGTTCTAATTGTTCTTTCTAAACTATCTAAATCTGTTTTTGACCATTTAATAATTCCAAAAGAATATGTCACTATCGGTATTGCCCAAATATTAATAGCAATTATTATTTATTTATTAAATATTAAATAAAAAATTATTTTATTATTTATTTAAATATTATTATAAATATTATTTTATTTATTTATTTATTATTATTATTATTATTATTATTTTTTGTTTATTTATTTATTTAGGGCTGCCCTGTATTGAGGTCGATAATTTAACATAAATTAGTAAAGACAGTGTATAACAAAAATTGAACAAAAAAGAAACATAAATTAACAAAATACAATTAAATACAAATGAAAAAAAAAACTAAACATTGATATTAACAATTAAATCTAGATTAAGAATAGATTATGATCAAGAGTCACGAGTAGTCCCACATGTCTGATACATTTTATTTTTTGATTTTTTTTTATTATTATGTGTCGTGCCATAATTGTAATCACTCAAACTTTAAGATAAAAATACCATTTGTATGTACACTATGAACAAAACCAATAAAGGTCAATTATCAAAATACACATAAAATATCAATTGGTATATTACAGAAGATTTTCATTTTTAACAATAAATGTTGTAGTTTACGATACACAGTATTTTTTTGAGAGCAAGGAGGTGAGGTGTCAGTAAATAAAGTAACTGCCCGTTTCCACTTGTCATGTGTCGGGCACGATAAAAAGTCGTGTGATCTAGTGGCAATACATTTTAAATGGAACTGTTCTCACTAACACTTGTGAACAGCTTCATTCAAAATGTTTTACCAATAGATCACATGACATTATATGGTGCCCGACACACGACAAGTGGGAACGGGCAGTAAGTGTTAATCTATGGATTTGTGAGTGAGTGAGTTAGTAGTTGAAGTGTATAAGGGACCTAATTAAGGTTTGTCCTTGGCAAGCAGTAACCAATCGATGCTCACCCCATGACATCGTTACTATCATCAAGAGTCACCCAGTCAATATTCACAGAGTAAACAGTATCTATCAACCTTTTACATACCCTCGACATTATCAGGGATAAACAACTAACTTTTATCCGGTAAATATTGACCGATTAATGCGTCATTCATGGCGGTTCAACAAACTCATTTGAGTTTAGTGTTATTTTTTTATTTGAAGTTAGGTACCGCACTGTCAGGTGCTACACATTTGGGGACAAAACGTCAGATTCTATTGAAACAATGAACTCGATTATATAACGTCTCACATAGGGCCGGTATTACAGTCTCAGTTTATGAACTAAACTCAAGTTTTACAAAAATATAACGTATTACAGTGTCCGTTAAGGCCTAATCTTCCCTCAAATACGTCAGTAAAACGACAAATATTTAACTCAACGTTTCTGGCGGATTAAGTACTTAACGGTGAGTCAACTGTCATTTTCTAGGTAACGCGTGTAGTTTCAGTTTCTATCACTAGAGGCGTTAGGCAACGAGTGTAGTTTCAGTGTTCTATCACTAGATGCGTTAGTTGTATCGACGGTGGCGCCACACAACAAAACAAACTGACAGCCATATTGAAACGAACATGGGCATTATTTTGGTGAAAAAAAAAATTTACCATGTTGGATAATAAAACAATAGTATTTCAAGTCGTAGCGTCCCGTTTTGTAGTTCGTATTATTTGAGGTTATTTAAAATTTGACAGGTAATAACCACAGAAAAAGTAAAATATGTCTATAATTGAAGATTTAGTAACTGACATATCATATTGCACTGTAATACGGAAATGGATTCAATCTCCCCTTAACATAAATCTTGAGTTTAACAAACTCAATGAGTTGAGGGCCGACTGTAATACCGGGCCATATTCCATCAATGAGCCTCACTATCAATTCTGAATGTTGCCTTTTTAGGTGAGCCGAAACTGATGTTTGGAGATACACGCACGTTACGTGCTTCATTTTATAAGATAACCTGCACACCTGTCGCTGGTGAACCCACGTTGTGGTACATGCCGTGATGGTATGATTGATTAAAATCACTAATAATATATTTTTTTGCGTATTAAATTACATAATATTTGACATAGTACCATAGTATTTGGTAATTTTGTCAAATCAAATCCCATACATAGTATTCAGCGATCTATACGAGATCTATAGAAAAATCGTGACATCGAGCTGTCAGTGTTAGCTTGGTTACATGCGTTTGTGTTATGATAAAAAAAACATTTTAAACGTCAGTATAAACTCATAGTCGGCCTTTGTGACTCAGTTGGTTTGGTATCTGACTGCTGATCCAAACTTCCCGGGTTCGATTCCCGGTGGGAACACATTTTTTAATTGTGTTTTCAGTCTGGATCTGTGATACAATTAATATCGCAAGTCTCCAGAATGTAGCAACTTGTTATTGGGTGCGTGTTAAATTAATATTTGACAAAGTACCTGTTAGTTGCCCGAGAAGTAATGAATAAGTAAATACGTATCTTTGAGAGAAATATTTCCACAAATTTTCTATAGTGATTTAGTAAAATTTTGCAAAATAAAACGAATAATCTAGATTGCATATTGGTCAATCAATGGTAAAGCGTTAAGTTCGTCATAATAAACCCAGTAAACCCGGAATCAAAATCTGCTCCGTCCGATTTCATTAGTATTTTTCATTTATATATCATCACTCATGAGAGATTAAGTAGATATTTTTAAGTCTTTGTAATCGAAACATTAAAATACTGTGTATGATATAATATATATGACTTAATACATACTTGAAGCAAATTGGTTTATATTAATTATTTAAATATTGGACGCAGGGCTACTTACGGAGTAGATAATCATTTTAATTTGTACAAAAATTAATGACAACTGCGTACTTAACGGTGAACTTAACATTTTTCTATGATTCAATGTAAATACAGAGGGGCAAGTCTGGTTCAACCGGCGAAATCAAAACCCTAGTGATTACCCATACCATGGATATGATTATCGTATGGAGTTCTATGACATCTAAGGATATTATAGAACTAGATATAATAATTACATATATCCATGGTATGGAAATCATGAGGGTTTTTAACACATGGTAAGATCAATGATTTTTTTATGATCGCAACATATCAAAGGATGCCTAAGATGCCTAAGCGCTATCTTAGTGCCAACCTTGACGTATGCAAGTGAAACCTGGACATGGCCGAAGTCACACGAAAGTAGAATGAATGCAGTTGAAATGAGATCGCTAAGAAGAATCTGTAATAGAACGATGTATGGCAGGATCAGATATGAAGTATGATGACATAAGGAAAGAATGTAAGATAAAAAATATGTTATTAATAGAATGAAAGAGAACACTTTGGTTTGGCCACATGGGGAGAATGAATGAGGAACGCCTGACGAAGAAAATATACATTGCGGACAGGAATGGAATGAGAGGTCGGGGCAGCTCAAGGAAGGGATGGCACGTTCATGTGAACGGTATTTTGAAAGACGGAAATGTTAGAATCGTGAACAGCAGACGAACATGTATAATACGATCTATGTATGTCGACGAGGCGATAAATGTGTGTCAAGATAGAAATATGAGGCGATCGGTAGTTGGATTTTTCCCGTGGGTGAAATCTTATTCTTGTACATCAAATGTATGGACTTTTTAAAATAAATATACACTATTTTTAAGAAAGAAGTGAAGATTCATTGTTTACTTACCTCATTTTCGTTTGTGAAAAATATGAACTGAAACTATAATGAAAACTCAAATATCGTAATTAAATAAAATAGTGAAAAACTCAGTTGGTATATTTTCATATTCTCTAATCTGCTTTGATAGAGGGAGAGAGAGAGACAGAGAGAGAGAGAGAGAGAGAGAGAGAGAGAGAGAGAGAGAGAGAGAGAGAGAGAGAGATATCCGGAATCAACCATACAAATTTATATATTTTATAAATTTATTTGGGTTCGATTCCAGGTGGAGACACAGTTTTTAATTGGGTTTTCAGTCTGGATCTGTGAGACGACTAATATCGTAAGGCTCCAGAATGTGGCAACTTGTTATTGGGTGCGTGTTAAATTAATATTTGACATGGTACCTGTTAGTTGCCCGAGAAGCTAATATTAAATAAATAAATAAAATTTCATTGATACCGGTTGGGCGGTTTCGGGGATTAGCGTGTGTGAACATTGTGAAAAGATTTTTTAATGATTATATCCTGAAAATTTTTAAAATTATGAATAATAACTCCCGCACATAAAAACAACAAAGCCTTAAAAAAGCATGTATTAATAAATGAAATAAAGCTAACGAGTGACGTATTTGAAACTACTGGTTTCGAAGCGACTGCATCTTTTTCAGGACGCGATGAAAACTGATTCCCTATAACAGTAAGTCGCGGAGCTGTGTTGGAATGAAAGAAAAGTTTGGTGGTTGCGACACTGTCGCACACAACCCTGCTGACGCAAACATAATAATATTGAATCATAAAATTTCAACGAAAGTCAAAAATATTACCAAAACGCCTGATAATTTTCATCACTGTAATTTAGATTTATGGAAACGAATTTTATTAAAATTTGAATTTATAAGTTACCTTCTTGAATCCATTTGCCTTATTTTCGTCAATCTGTTGCAGGGCAAAGAATATCGTACTAAAGAAATCAAATTATGCCATTTTCCTCACTTTGTACCCTTTGAATTGTATTATGCTATGTCCTCTAAAAATTCTTTTTTGCATGAAAGGTTTTTTCATTAGAATATTCGTAGGAAATTTGAGATTTCTAGGGGAGTCGGGAAATATTTACCTTATGAGCCGCCGCGGGTGCATAAATCAAAACTGTACCCATAGAAATTTGCTTTCATCAATTTGAATTTTTAAACATTAATCGATCTATTCGAAGAATGTTATGTGAACTACAAAAATGCATAATTCGCAGAGCCTCCTAGATTGACAATATCTACAAAAAGAACCATGCAGAAGATATACCTACTTTCGTTTCTCAGTTGGTTGGATATTTGACTCCTCATTGATAGTGATGAGCAATATCATAACCAAGTCAGGGGTGGTCTTGGTCTTGATATTACATACTAGTTATGGTCTTGGTCTTGCATACCCAGCCTTGGTCTTGGCCTTGGGTTTACAAAGTATATGTGGTTATGGTCATAGTTTTGATTTCGCATACTAGTCATGGTCTTGGTCTTGCATTCCCAGCTTTGTTCATGGTCTTGGATTTACAGATGTGATCATGGTTTTGGTATTTCATATTACTCATGGTCTTGCATACTCTGTCTTGGTCCTGCATTTACGGATGTGGTCGTGGTCTTGGTTTTGGTATTGCATGCTCGATCGATTCATGTTATTAGTCTTGCATAACTAGTCTTGGTCTTGCAAGTCTTACAGGCCTTGCATTATTTACTTTTTACTTACTTACTTTACGTGTCTGGCTGGTTCAAACCCTGCCACTCCAATATGCGGCGACTGCTAATATGTCTCCAGGGGTTCATCTTTCCCCATAAGTGGACATATTAGAAGGACTCTCATCCTGGGTTACGCCGCAGTCACATAGAGTGTCATCTTCAGAGAGGTACCCCCACCTTGCGAGGTTCACTCTACATCGTGTGACACCGACCTTAATCTGTTGAGGGTAGTCCATTTACAGTAGGGCAGGTCTTCTCCTATTAGGATACCCTCACGTGGATGCATCCACAGCCCCGCTCCAAGGTCCTGTTTTCACAGATCCTCTCTCCTTTGTTGTGAGTTTTCAATTGGGGAGGTGCTTTTAACGAAGCTATTTCTAGACTTCAGACGTGAGGCTGTTGGTTGGTGGATGAAAAAAAATATTATTTTTCTTCAAATTCTATAAATTCACTGGAATATGACAAAGACTTAATTTATAGTAGTATGTCGAAGTTTTTAATCGCTTACTTTTAAAATAAAATAAATAAGTTTATAAAATTTCGCAAGACCGAAAGACTCTTGCATTAGTCTTACAAAACTCTTGGTCTTGGACCCCCAGGTCTTGGTCTTGCAGCAACACATGCAGTATTGGTCTTGCTCATACCGCAAGACCAAGACTTGCAGGACTTTTGCTCATCATTGGTCATTTTAAGGTCCCGGATTCAATATCCGAAGAAGATAGAGTTTTGTAATAGTTTTTTTCAGTCAAGATCTGTAAGACGATAGCTATTACAAGTCTCTAGAATGTGGCAACTTGTTATTGGGAGCATGTTACATACATAAGTATTTGACATAGTACTTGTTAGTTACAATGAATATAACGCTCGTGGGATGTCATAGCCTTTACTAACTTACATTGTTTTTGATCCTACATGTACCTATATTAAAATTTACGTCTCCTATTTACTGTTTCATTCTGTAGAAGTACCTATCTACAAATCAAGTTATCGTTTCATCAAAGTACAAGTATGTATTTTTTGGTATGATTCATTGCTGTGTAATCCCAAAGTAGAGAAAATCAAGAAAATATTTGCTTTGGTACATTATGGAATCATGCGCTCCGAACATATTCTCTTCAAATACGATTTGATTTTTTATTTGTGGTGATTTGGTGTATAATAAACCTATTTGTGTGTTGACTTGGTTGTTGCGTCAGTCGCCCGCAGTTAGATTAACTATAGATAGTAAAAAAACATTCAATCATGTATCCATCGATCTATTTACAATATAATGTGTAATATTGGAAAGTGACATTTTGTTATCTGTGACGGACATCAAATACAAAATTAGCATATTGATTTCATGATCGCTTTGATAGATAAACATATCACATTATTATTAAACTTTCGAGACGGACGAATAAATTATATCCGGCTAAATAAACGAATGAAACTGAATAAATATAAAGGTGAAAAAAACATTTTTGGCTAAATAAACGGATGAATAATGTATACCTGGCTAAATATAAAGATGAGTAAAGTTCATTTAGCTACGTAAAATGACAAAGTTATATCTGGATTTAAAGATGAATAAAATTCATTTTTCTAAATAAATGAATGAATAAAGTACATAGGACATATTAATTTTGGATAAATAAAAGGATGGATAAAATGGTTTTAATCTAACTTACCAATTTGTATATTTCGTCATTTGTGTAGTCACATTTTGTATAGGTAATCAATAAATTAGAAAACGACAGACTCCATATTAAATAAATATAAAATATATATAAAAACTGGCTTGTACACATTAGACGTAAACAGTCGGAACTAAACATAACGTATATATATGATTTAAAACGTTTCTTACACTTTCCTATGTATATCTTAAGATGTTTTTATGCTATGTTAAAAGTGTTGAGTGTATGCACCAAACGCCCGGTTAAATTGTCGGGTGAAAAACGCTCTGACAGTTATAATATCTGTTGACTTATGACTTTTATTTGTTTATGTCAGATGACATTATTTATGGCGACCATATGCATTCACCAGGAGGTTAAATTATCCAAATATCATTTATAAAATTTCCAATAAAAGGTGAGACATCATTATTTACTCCACTGACCGATTGTTGTCTTTCTATGAAAACATAACCTAAAAATAGACATGTATGATAAATGACATTTGACATTTAAAACGTCCGATGCTGCGTTCATATTAAAAACGCCGCTCGAAAGCGTTCAGTGAGATTGGTGTGAAAAACGCCATAATCTACAACTTCAGGTACATCCGACGTCCGACATCGAGCGTTTTATCTGAACACAGCCCAGAATTTTGAAACGTTTCATTTCATCATATTATAATCCTTAGCGATACGTAGTTATGAGCAGAATAATTCCTGTCGCATCACATATTATTTTAAAGCTATCTAGTGTGGACGAATGGGTAGGTTCATGGAATTTAATTAACTATATTGGATATTATACATAAGTACCCGTTAGTTATAAATTGGATTCTAGTAACTCAATGTACAATGTCATTCTATCATGGCATTCATCAAACATAATATATTGATGCATGTATTGTCACACAAGCTTGTTTTAATTTCACTTGTAATTGGCAATGATTTCTAAAGACCTAGGTTCGAATGCAGAGTCCTACCTAAATACTAAATTCTAAATACTAACCATGTTTTCATTGCACAGTCGCTCACTTAAGTTAGGAGATCACGTGGCTTCCTAACTGGAGGATGCTACGAAGTTTTTGTATGAGAATTGCATTGCAGAGACATTTCTAAATACTTAGCGCATGCGCATTGGCGTAAACTAATATTTGCGAACTGTCAAAAAGTAAGGTTGATCGCGTGGTTTAATAATGAAAAACAAGATGTTTTCGATGGATGATAATTTGAGCGACTTTTTTAAACATGTAGGTTATTTTGTTAAATCAAATACCAAACAGATTATTCAACGATCTATACGAGATGCCGAAAATTCGCTTGAATTTCAGAAAAATCGCGACATCGAGCTGCCAGTGTAAGCTTGGTTGCATGTGTTTGTGTTGTTATGACAAAAAAAAAATTAAAAGTCAGTCATATCCCATAGAAAACTATCTATCTCTTTTCTTCGTACGCAATAATGTGATACGCTACGCCATCGAACTTAAGTTTGGCGTAGTATTTAGTATTTAGTTGGTGATGTCTCTGCAGCGCAAGTGCTAACTCAATAATACTAATTCTTCAGTGAGGTTAGGAGTTAGTATTTAGTTACCTAGGACTGTGCATTCGGGTCTATAAGTATATAAATTTTAAGTGAAGCAAAAGTGTATTTATTTCAATTTTATCATGGAGTTTTAATGGAGAATAATAAGGTTTTTATTCCAGTCCGTGAGCAGGGAGGATCAATGCTACACAAACCATATCTTTCATACCAAATGTTACATAAAATAAAGAAAAAAATATAAAATCTAAAGAATATTTAAAAAAGAAAATAAAGTTTCTGTGAGTCTTCAAAATGTGGCGACTTGTTGTATTAATGTTGATATAGAAGGTACCTGCAAATTGCCCGAGGACCGATACAATGTAATGAACTTCTTCTAAGGTCTTCGATTTAATTCCCGGTGGAGACACAATTTTCAGTCTGGTTCTGTGTGACGATATATAATACAAGTCTCCAGAATGTGGCAACTTGTTATTGGTTAAGTGTTTGTTGCCCGAGAAACAAAAAAAAACTGGCTTTTAAAAACAATCATGAAGTCGTCATTAAAGAATAATAGCGGATGCTGCTTCGAAATGGCATAATTTGAAAAAGAATACCAAAGAGATAGAAGAGGAATGTGAAGAGACAAAAACCAATAACCATTCCGTGGTTATGGAGATGCTAAAAGAGAGCCAAAAGGAATTAGTGGTGGTTTAGCGAAGAGATTTAAAATAATTTTCGTTCTTAATACTAATCTGATTCAACTCTTAGAATCTTTATTGAGACAATGGGGGAATTAAGAATACATCATTAACATTTTTTTGTTTAAAGTACTTTTAGGTGCAAATTAGTTTTTAATATCAAAAACGGAAATTATCATCCAGACGAACACTTATTATATCAATTTTCGAAAGCAAAATAAAACTGTCTTAATTTTTAGGCTAGGGATATTTTTACGACTCAACCATAGATAAATTCTTATCATTCTTTCCATACCCATAGAAAACGCAGATAAATCAAGTTATAAAAATATTTACCTTTGTTTATACTTTGTTATAATTGTAGATCTCGATGAAAAAATGATTTATAAAATTAAGTAAATGTAATAAGATGCCAATATTATTTATGTTATCTTCAAGTTGGTTTCTATGATGCATTTTTATGACCATTGAAAAAATGACAAAGGTAAATATTTTTGTATTTTGATTTATCTGCGCTTTCTATGGTTATAAATGACCTAAAAACATAGACGACGTCAGAAAATTTGTCGTGTAAATAGACACTTTTTGGCGGGAAAACGCTTTTCCCGCCAATTCCGGTAGTAAAAATAGTGGCACCGTAATTTTTAACTGATTCCTAAAAAAACTTTCAGTGTGAGTCAGCACATTTATAAATTACATTTAGTAGGTACATGTTATAAAAACGAGTGGGTTGTGGTCAACACTAAACTCTCCACACCATAGAAACGTTTATTTTTTCTATTTGAAATGTTGACAATCTCTAAATGCATTTTTATGAAGAACATTTCTATTAGATTCTTAAACAAATATAAGATTACTAAAAGACAAAAGTTTTCACAATACACCATACACACAAAAACATTGTCACGAAACTCATAGTATATATTTTCTACATGATACTTGTTGAGAAATTTTAAGTAAAATTACATTACTAGCAAGATGAGCATGTATGAGACGGTGTATCAATGTTGATGAGGCGATTTATGTGTCAAGATAGAAGAATGCGGTGTTCGGTTCTCACTACCTACCCCTTGAGGAAGATAGAAGTGGAGAGAAAAAAATACACTTGTCTATAGAGACACATACAATATCAATATGAAGTTGATCACTCAATTTTCCCTTACAGAAGCTATTTTATTTCTGTTATATATATTTTTCATATCATATATATTTATTTAATTTCATATATATGAAATTTATTTCACATTGATATGGAAACTATAGATATTTTTCTTTAAATTCTGACAATCCTTGAACGCCTTTTTGATGAGTGTATTTTTGTTGTATCGAAATTTCAAACAGTATACAAAAAAACTCGATTTTCCAGACCGTGAGAGCATTTTTTGAAAATTTGAACAAGTGCATAAAATCAAAGTAAATTTTTGATGTAATAATAAAAATAATAATAAACACTTTCTTGTACCCTGCGCAAGTGGCGAGATTGTTTTCATAAGACATTTCATAGTTTGATCTGGAATAAACTATTTTTATAAGAATGCCTTCTAAACCACAAATTAGTCAATTATTTGATTCAAATTATCAAATACGCCTTAAACTGATATAATCATACGCGTAGATAATTGAATATATATTTAAATTATTATGTAATCAGGTCTTCATGCTATGTATTTTTTTTGTAGTTGTTCATTCTATAGCGTTCTGCGAACAGTCCACGTGTGCGGAGCGGGTGGCGGTTGCATTAGCGAAAACTATTGATCTGTTTTGAATTTGATCTATATCAAAAACATACTTTTCATGATTTAAGACAGTTACAATTTGAAATATGTTCACATTCATTAATTTGTAAGCATGTTTCAGCATGATGGAAGATTGGAAAAAGATATTGAAAGGAGAGTAACGGCAGGTAATAGAGTGAATGGTGCATTAAGACCGGTAATGGCTGACCCAATTATTTCGAGGCAAGCAAAGCTCGCGGTACACAATGGTATCGCCGCACCGACTCTAATGTATGCTAGTGAGACATGGACATGGCAGAAGACGCATGAAAGTAGAATTAACGCGGTTGAAATGAGGTCATTAAGACGAATGTGTGGTAAAACGATGTACGATAGAATAAGAAATGAGGATATTAGACGAGAATGTATGATTGAAAGAAATATCGTACGTAAGATGAAAATAAATACCCTAAGGTGGTTCGGCCACATAGAAAGAATGAGTGATGACCGTCTGACAAAAAAAGTATAAAAGGCTGATAAAAGAGGAATGAAAAGTAGAGGTCGGCCAAGAAAGAGTTGGCACGATCACATAAATGGGATTTTGAAAGATGGAGAAGTTAGAAGTAAGAATAATAGAAGAGCGTGTATGAGACGATCTATGGACATGAATGAAGCGAGGAATGTATGTCAAGAGAGAGGAGTCTGGCGTTCGGTTCTCTCTACCTACCCCAAATAGGGAAATGGCGTGATGGTATGGTATGGTATTAAATTTAATGAGTGTTATTTGTCATATGACATAACCGTTTTGAATCCAATAGAGATTTGTGAATTCATATAATTTGAACGAAACATTTTATTAAAACTTTTCTTAGCTGCGCTGTCAAGGACAAAAATGCTTAATCCGAGTAATTTAACAGCGGGACTTTTACAAGGAATTTTACATAATAAAGAAATGAATAATAATTAGTTTCTTGAATAAAAAAACACTCAACAAATGAGCCAC